>CAKAMS010019219.1:0-17679 GCA_916701335.1 Sebastes itinus | reverse complement strand
TCCAATCCTCTGAATGCTCTAGGTCTCTAGTTTGTGGCTGTAAAGTTTCATGAGGCTGTGATTATCCTAGAGGTCACCACAGGTCATTTTATACAGTGAGGTCAATGAAATGGCTACTATGGGGATTAACATCATCACACATGAATACAGTTGAGCTCATTGGATCCACAAGAGTCTCAGCTTTACTGTGATACCCAATTTATGTAATTCAACACTATTTAGGGACCCCAGTATGCATAACACGTTTATACTGCATTCAAACTGCATGTGATTATCATAAAGTGGGCATGTCTGTAAAGAGGAGACTTGTGGGTACCCATAGAACCTATTTTCATTCACATACGTTGAGGTAAGAGGTCAAGGGACCCCTTTGAAAATGGCAATGCCAGTTTTTCCTCACCAAATTTAGCCCAACTTTGGAGCGTTATTTAACCTCCTTCCCGACAAGCTAGCATGACATGGTTGGTACCAAAGGCTTCCAGTTTTCTATGATATCAATAGTTTTGCAATACGGTGAGTATCAGGGGGCTAAGACAATTTTATTTTTTTGTTGAAATGTTGAAATGAGGCATTATACTATCAATAAATGCTAATTTGCATATACATTTCCAGAACAGAAATCTGAACATTGGATAAAGCCAAGTTCAAAATTCTTCTTTCAATTTGTTGACATATTAGAGTCAAAGGTTCTTTCAGAGGGAATACAAGGATAGCCGCTGTTCCTATCATATGGTTTATTTATATTCATAACAAACTGAGCAGAAGTGTAAGGAGGATATATCGGCCTCTCCAGGTGCTGACACATGTTGGACCTGGATCACTGCTGCTCTCCTCAGAGCTCCGAGTAAGGGAAAAGAGACCAGGCTGAATAAACGACCGTGACCCTGCTAATGTCTCTGAAGCATACGGAACAATGATGTAAATGTCACCCGTGTCAGTAATAACAGTAAAGAGAGAAACAAACTAGGGACAGAACTCAGTCACTATAATCACAGGGAGCCATAAAGGAGGATGGACCACTGCAAACCTGGCAATTGACCAATGACCCAGCAGCTACAGGGAGACAAACGGGAAGTCATGGCAGTATGTGGCGACAAATAGTGAGGCCGGTCCAAACTGGGAAGTTTAAGGCTGGAGCTGACAGGATAAGAAGACAAAAAGAGGAGCTCAGCGATGAGTCACAAACTGGGGATGGGGAAACTGGCGACCTTATAACTGACCTGGCAACAATAAGGATACATACATAGATGACAAAAGGCCTCAGTCGTGTGTCAGTTGGAGCCATAAAATGGGGAAACAGCTCCAAACCTGGCAGAACCTACAACTCACCCAACAACAATATATGTAACGGGCACAAGGAAAGATCTCAATCACGGCTGCACTGGAGCCATAAAAGGAGGATAACATCTTCTCACCTGGCAACCTCAGGTCTTGTAATGGCGTGTGTTTCCCCAGGCGAGTTTCTGAGGGGTATGTGCGGTCAAACTGTTGCTGATCGATCACAACTTGTGGTCACGACCTCGCCGTCTGGCCTCCAGGAAACAGTACAGACCAGAGACAAACAGGCCGTCTTCGCACAGTGCCACTAAATACAACTTGGATGAGCCAATCACAGGTGGGCCGCACTAAATACAGGCGTGATCCGTCTGTGGTGTCAACATTTCAACATAGATATTGATCTCTCAAAGCAATACCATGACAACAAATCATCGATATTGCTTAGCAGACTGGCCTTTCTTAGGATTTCACTTTGATTCATTTATTTTTCATTTATAGTTGACAAATAGATGAATCTTGTACAGCACATTGCATGTGTTGTCTAATGTAGGGCACTGTCAATGGAACTCAAACTGGACCAACACCCACCTCTTCATGTGGTCGTTGTCTGGTTCCAGTCAGACTATGAAAGCAAGCAAAGTCCGACCACAGATTTTAGAGATGTGATTTTAGCGTGAATCCAAAAACCAAACTATTAATTAAATCCATCTACTGATGATAAACTGACAATAGAGTGATCTCCTGGTCTATAAGCAACATTACGCAAGATCATTGGTAATCTGGTAACATGTATGTGCATTATCACTTTTCATTCCACAGTGACATGAGGTAAACATGAGATGTGTTGCGTGTTGTAGCAGTACCTCATTAAAAAGTGGGTGAGATGTAGGAACCAAACAGTAACCATCCCCCTCCAATGTAATGCTATAAGACACACGTTTCTACCTAACCTTATCACCTGACAGTATCGGCAGTACCCACCATGACACCACGTTAAACCCTGTGCTGAGTGCTATAAAAAGGCAGTTCCACTAATGGCCATTAGCTGCTGCCTCCGACCATAGACTGTAATGTGTATAAGAAGTGGACGCAGTCACCATGACGTCACCCATTGGTTTGTGGACTGCCGTTTTGAAGCCTTGAATTTGCCATTTTGGCAGTCGTCATCTTGGTTTTTCGCAACCAGAAGTGACACGAGAGGGTGGAGCTATAAGTACAACCAAACGCTGAATAAGACATTTTTTGGCGACCAAAGTGATACAATTAACAGTCAGGAACTGAAAACACACTGTGAAAGGGTTAAAGTTGTAAGATGAAAACACGGACAATTCCCAGACCGGACAACGCCGTGGTAGCGACCCGTCAATCACAAGGTAGCCACGCCCTAAAGCATCCCCTGCTTTATGGTCTATCTGACTCTAAATGGGACCGTAATTTACTAAATGAACATCATGCTGTATTGAAGAAGACTTGAAACTAGCTACTGAGACCATAAACTCATGTTTACAATGTTTACTGAGGTAATAAATCAAGCAGGCCGGTCTCGTACACCATTCATAACTAAACCTACGAAAAGTAACACATTGTAATTTGTGTAAATCCCACAAAGTGAATTTGGATGTAATCCATGTATTCATGAACCAGGAAATATAAAGAGCGGTGAACGCCGTGTAGGGAGGAGGTCACGGTGGATGGTTGGGTCTAAAATCACCGAACTCTGTCCCAGGAGACCGATGTTTGTGTCCCGAGTGAAACCTGAAGTCAATGTTGAATTATTTATCACGTAATTTATGTATTGAAGTAACGCCACTTCCAGAGTTACTTTAAGCCAAACCACAATATTTTCCTAAAGCTAACTAAGTAGTTTTGTTGTCTAATCCAAACCAAGTCGATCGTTTCCTAAGCATAACTAAGTCGTTTTATTGCCTACACCTAAGGAAGTTGTTTCCTGTGAAGATGGAGGTTTATTTTGAAAAGACTGTATGCATGTAACGAGCGGAAATTGACACGCGTTGCTGGACATTCGTAGGAAAACAAACGAAAAAGGAGGAATAATGTTTTTGTCAGTTATCATACAATCTATTGCATGGGAAAATGTTGAATCAAGTGAGAAGTAGGGTCATTTTCTCATAGACTTCTATACACTCAGACTTCTTTTAGCAACCAGAGCAGTCGCCCCCTGCTGGCTATTAGAGAGAATGCAAGTTTAAGGCACTTCAGCATTGACTTCACTTTTCAGACCCAGAAGTTAGTTAGTAAGGAACTCTGGCTGTTTTGAAGTGAATATAAAGTACCTCAACTTGTTGGTTGAAATTCAAACTCAACATTTGTGTGTGTTTGGCTGAATTTAAGAAAACAGTTGTTGTGGGGCATTGATTGAGTCAAGAAAAATGCTGCTTGCTGGTTCTGCCTCCGTCCCACCCACGCTTCGATAAACTGTCTCTCTCTTTGTGTGTGTGTGTGTGTGTGTGTGTGTGTGGCCTCGGTACTGCCTGCTCAGGTTCTTGGTCAACAGCAGTTTGACTTAGATAATTATTATTACCCAATTACTGATTGATTTCATGTCAAACATGTCCGTTCATTAAATATTGTCATTTTTGTCGTGTTGTGTGAGTGTGTGTGTGTGTGTGTGTGTTCGTTGTCACTGTGTGATGGATATGCCCTCGCTTTCGTCCAAGCGTTGAGGATAGCTGATGCACTTTAGCTGTTCCTGTTTCCCCCGGTCTCTCTCTCAAACACACACACGCACACACATACAAACACACACACAAACACACACACAGGGTGCTGAAAGAACACAGCACAATAGCTTGTTTATCTCAGGCTAACACAGCATGCAGACTCTTGTGCGTGTGTGTGTGTGTGTGAGTGTGCGTGTGTGTGTGTGTAGAGGACACAGGGTCATGTGGTACACAACGTTAGCTAAGGCAAACAGTCATAGGTGTTCAGGCCTGTCTGCCATATAAACACACACACACACACACACACACACACACACACACACACGCACACACACAAATTATATTGTGGAAAAAAAACATTAAGATATTATAGAAAAAGAAGCTTATATTATGAATTTTAGTGACAAATGTAAACAATTTTAGCACATTATAAAACATCATGATTTTTTTTTTTTTTAATTTATTTGAAATAGTAATCTTTATTTGTCATGTTTTTTGTCTTTCGTGGAATTTGTCAGCTCTTTACTGGATCTTTTTAAGTGCAAAATGCTAAGAAATCTGTACATTTTTTAAAATAGATTGTCAGTTCTAAATGCTGAAATACGTCCTGCTCTTCTTCTCTCCTGGTCTTTTTCAGCTCTGGACGGACAGGAATGTCTGGCCTGATAACCTCCTGCTCCCTGGCCTCATTCTGACCTCAACAGTATCTATACAGCCTGTTGACGGTCGCTCTGCGGCCAGCTTTTGGTTTGTGACCTTTTGTCTTTCCTCTTCTTGTAAAAGACCAAATGTGAAGGACTATGCATTATGTTAACTTAAAAATATGGTGAACTCTATTCGATTAAAAGACGTATACGGGTCATCTCTCAGCACCAAGTTTGATACTGAAAACCCTCATAATGAAGGGGGCAGATGATGCTCCATTTTGGGGACTAGTGGTCCCTAAAGTGGGGTTCCAGGAACCGTGGGGATCATTGAAATGATTCGCAGAAAACTTGAGTGTGAACCAGGGGGATAAATGCTCAATATATAACCCTATGTTCAGTTCAGGGTCCTGACAATCACACGCTCTCTTTAACAGCTCAAAAAACACACTAAATATTTTATCAGCTTCCATACTTCATGACTTTAACAACTGTTGTGATAATTGCTTATAAACCTGATTCTGAATTGATGATTTTGAATGATTGGACTTTCACATTGAACGTGGTTTGCCAAAGCGCAACTCGAGCTGCGTGCTCCCAGCCCATTTGCACAACAAGGTGTATAAATGCCACGATAATGCACGAGGTGTTTAGCACACAATAAGTTTATTGATTTCCGTGTGTTTTTTATACGCCATGTATCCTGTACTGACTGCAATGTTAACGCATCCGTGTATAAATGCTACGATAAGAGTTAGTGACGTAGAATAACAAGTGAGAAAGACCAGTTATAGTGGGTGGGCGAGCGGGGACGTGGATGAGCAAACAAACAGCGTACTTTTAACCAGGAGACCCGTGTTTGAAACCGTTGTTGAGCGGTGTTTTGTTTTGCAAGTTATATTTGTGATGTGTTTTCCATAGTTGGGTTACGTTGATTCCGTACATGCTTTACTTAGTGTATGTACTTATTTTAAGCCCAATCCTGACGTTTTCGCTTACCCTACTTAAGTAGTTTCCTTGCCTGAACCTAAGTTAGTGCTTTTGTTGCCTGAACGTAACTGCAGACGTTTGCGTGGCGTACAAATGACACGCGAAAAAAAGCTAAAATGCGTACTCATGACACGCAGAATGTCTGTGTAATGTTGTGGTATTCGTACCCCTTCCCTTGAGACCGGGTTGGCGGTGCAGCGAAAAAGCAAGGCATTGGAAATAATGGGTTTCAGAGCGCAAAGGTGCGGTTGCCGCGTTCTGTGTGAAAGGCTCATAGTTCTATTTCTGTTGGAGGTGAAAAAAGGCCTAACAGAAATTTCGCAATCATTATTTTTACACATACAGCGGTGGAGTCTGTGAGACCCAAACAGTGAAGAAGCAAAGCCAATGTCAACAAATCATAAGGGTTAAGAGGATTTCAGGAATCATGGTGGGATACTGAGGGCCTTACAGTGGTTCCTCGGAGGGTTTCATTGGTCCTTAAGGGGTTTCTGTGTTTTCTAAAATGTTTCGGTTTTGGATCAGTCTAATGTGGATCAGTTTGAACCAGACTGTTATCTAAAGCAGGGCCCAATTTTCCAATAACAATCAATCTTTAAGAATGTTTTATAACATTTCTGCACTCAATTGCGCAAAAAGAAATGTTCAATTATTATTTTGTGTATGTAATGTTTTTATATCATCACTCGTTTTACATCAGGAGAGTTATCAGTGGCTGTGATAAAAGTAAAGATTGAAAAAATGAACAGAAACAATGAAAAGGTAGTGAAATCTGAGCCTCTAGGAGGAACTCGTTAATCTACGATCATTCCTAAAAGAGTCTGGCGTTACGATGCTTGTGGGAAACACCTCTTAAGGTTTAAGGAGGGTCATGAGATGGATTTCAGGATCATCGTAGGCTTCAGATGCTGTTGGGAGAGGAGGCCCATGCAGATGTGTTTTGTCCAGAGCAGCAGGCCTGGGTCAGCGGGGCGTGGCGGCTGCTCAGCAGGGCTGCAGAGCTCCTCTGTGGGCAGAACGGAGGAGGAGAGCTGCTGAACTCCGGATGACCCCACAAACAAAAACCAACACACACACACTCACCACTGATCACACACACTCAACTGAACTGAATACATCAAAGATATACACTCCAGTGTTTTCCTTTATTACTCAGCTTGTCTTTATTTTGTAAACTGGTATTCACTATTTTAAATTTTGCCTTTAGATTGGAACTATTATTAAAATTGAGGTGTTTTGTATTTGTTTTATGTCTCTGTTACATTTAATAAATGGAATCTAATTATAGTCATCATTTAATTAATTAATTGATAGATATCAACATGGATATACTGTATTGTTTAATATCATAAACCATAAAACACATATACATTTTCAGTTTTTTTTAAGGGAATTATTACTGCTGACTAGTACAGCGTGTTTGGGAAAATATAGGAAATTATGTGTTATTCAATTTATTATTATATACATTTTCTATACTGTTAATACGACTCATTCACAGATAATTAGCCTAATGATGCATTAAACAAAAACAAAAACATAACTCCACTATTATTATTATTGCTTATATTATTATCATTTCTATTGTTATTATTATTATTATTACCATTATTCTTTTGTATTATCGGTATTATTATTATTAGTAGTAGTATTGTTGTTGTTGTTGTTGATCAAATTGTTGTAAAAACCACAGAGTGAATATTTGAGATATGTGGAGGACAATACGCAAAACATTTGTAAATATATAATGTAGTGTATAGTTTTAATTAAATAATATTATATTATAGTGATGATACATTTATCTAACGGAAACCTACCTACCCCAGTTGGTAGGATTAAGCAGCTCTCAAGTAATCACATAATT
Source organism: Sebastes itinus (assembly GCA_916701335.1). Classification (NCBI taxonomy): domain Eukaryota; kingdom Metazoa; phylum Chordata; class Actinopteri; order Perciformes; family Sebastidae; genus Sebastes; species Sebastes itinus. The sequence goes on along the minus strand of CAKAMS010019219.1, from coordinate 10,222 downwards.
AATGACATGTATACTCAGAGAAGGAACAGCCAATCAGAGACAGGGATTTAACCAACATCTCCCTTATTGGTCATTCTTTTAAAATAAATCCATATGTCTTTCTGCAGAAACCTGTGTAATTTAAATTGTTTAGTTAATTTTTTTTTTTTTTCGAAATCCTTAATTGCTCCAGTAGCAACAAATGATATTAACAACAACATGCTTATATAAACTGGGATGAAATGGGAAATTGGCTGAAATGGAAACAAAAAGAAAAGTTACTGGAGCAGGAGAGAAATACTGCTGCTGGTAGATGTGGAACATCAAACATATATAAAAGGGGTATTTGTTGCCACATAAACAAGTGCAGGCAATACAGATGCATGAAAAGTGATTGCAAACTCAATGTCAGCTTTATTCTTGTTGTTTGTTTGAACCCCTGATGATTAAAACGATGGTTGCTGCAGGAGACCTCTGGATCTCTTTCAAATTCAAGAACATCTTTAGGTCATAAGAAATCTGTTAAACAGATTTTATTCTTAAATATGAGTCGTTAAATTTAGGTTTTTACTAATGAATGTCACCAAAGGCCAAAAATGCACTATTATCAGTTTGATGAATGTAGGTCTCAATTGCATAATTAATACAGGAAATACAAAGTGTAAATAGTTACCCTGAACCAATATTCTCACCACAGGAGCAGCAAGAGAAAACAAAACTCTACTGTACTGTAGTTTGGAAGAATCTTAATATAAGCACAGAAAAAATGTACTACTGCACTACAGTACTGTACATACGAGAGCAAGTTGTGCTGTTAAACTATGAAATCCAGAGTTACAAATGATTTACTTTGACAGTAAAATCTCAAAACTGTAAAGAACTACATGCGATTAGATTATGGCTGTAACGATTAGAAAAAGCCCAGTGTTTAGTCAGCCCTAGCTGACATACAGCAAGATAAAGATCAATATCTGTATCAAATGAAAACGTAATACTCATACCTTTTTTATTTTTATTTTTTTTATTTACCAAATTAATGCATAAAAAAAAATAATAATAAATAAATAAAGCCAACTCCATCAAACAGATTACACTCAAACCAGAGTTAAACTAGCTTTCTAAATCATAATATACAGTATATAATAAATATAATTTTATAGAATATTGTACCTATATCATTCTAAGACTGATATAGGTACAATGTTTAATGGTATGATATGATTATACTTATAAAGTGTAGTTGACATTGTTTTATTAACATTCATACCAAATGCCTAAATTGCACGTTGATATGAAACAAAACAACGATGTAAAAAAATAAATAATAAGTTAACGTTTTTGTTTTTTGAAATAATAAATCTACTTCTATAAATATTAAAAACTGATTATTTAAACTGCAAAATGTACAACAATAGCATGATGACCTCTGGTTATTATCTAGATGTTTTCATATGAGATTTTTGGTCGGTCTGATTCATAATTATTTTTTTTTTATGAAATTTTTTGACAGCAGTTTGGAGAAAAGCAGAAACATGATGAGATTGCTGTCCAATAAAAATACACACAGAGCAACATCTGTCTCCGATCAGTGTCACACACACACACACACGCACACACACGCACACACACACACACACACACACACACACACTGTATGTACAGTAGGCTTTGATAAGATTTCTCTGCGTTGCAGCTTTGCACTGATCTCGGAACATTTTACTGACCAATTCTCTGTTCAACATGATGAGTGGAAATGGGTCAATGTATAGACTAAATTTCAGACCCTATTGCTAGGCCTGTGTGTGCATGTGTGCATGTATGTGTGCACGTGCACTCATCTATTTGATTGAGACTGAACTCTTGAACTGCGGCCACACCACTTTATCTTTCATTGCTCATTGTGAGGGCATGGACACACACACACACACACACACACACAGGCAGACAGCCCTGTGTTGAACTTGAGATGAGTTATGGAAAGGAAAACAGAAGTTAGGGGTCAGACCGTATGAGGTCATCCTGAAAGAATGTCCACTCTTTCTCAAGGTCTCTCTCTTTTTCTCTCTCTCCCAGTCTGTCTCTCTCTCAGACTCTCAGTCTTCTCGGCCTCAATAAGCACAATTATTTCCTGTTTTCTGCATCACCAATATAACCATCTTCAACATTTCTTGCTCCTCCTCCCGTCCTCCTCTCTCTTCTTCCTCCTCCTCCTCTTTTGTCTTCAAACCGAGCCCAATATCAATTTCTCTCATTGATTCTCCGCACAAGATACTGTGTGTGTGGTGTGTTTGGTATGAGTTAAAAAAGTGTCATCTGATAGGTCTGGGACAATTCACCTATCTCCTGATTCGATACTATCACAATACTGGGGTGCCGATTCGATATGTATTGCAAATTGGACATTAAGATTTATTGTGATTTTTGTTAACTATTTTAACAATAGACCTTGAGAAAAAGATTAATCATACACTTCCGGGACTTTTACTTTGAAAATATCTAAATTAATCCAGTAAAAATTTTGATTTTCAGCATGTATGTAGTCAGAGATGTCCTGAAGTCAGCTGTATATCAGTCATTGTCAGGAATAATTTATTACATTCTTTCCAGCAACCCAAAAATCAAAGAATAAAGACATTTCCCTCACAAATTAGTAGTATTTTTCTTTTTAATTTATAAGGGGCATGTAATGTTTTATACTTCTGGTGAATATAATCCATCAATCTTATTTCCATATATGTACTTTGTATATAACACCTTATTTTGAAAACCGGACGTAGTAACATGTCTATACATCCTCTAACTTCTCTAAGTCCGTCGCTAGCTCTCCCGTCAGCTCTGTTCTCTTAATACATCCAAGGTCAGCTCCATCGGGGCCGTTTGAATGCATTTAACATAAATGTCAGTATATGGGTGCTCTACAGTCGTAGTGTCGGCCCATTTGACCACGGAGATGAGAGCGACTGTCGGCTTGACGCTGCCCAGTCTGTGGTATTTGACGAGTTGGGAGTGAGAATGGGTTGTTTCCGCCTAAAAATCTCTTAATTCATGCCCCATTCAGAGAGAAGTGGAGGAGATTAGTGTCAGCCTGGATGTGGAAATGCTTTAAAGAGTCATTTCAGCAATTTAGTGTTGCACTCTAAAACGATGGGAAACCTGAGAGGCAGATTTGATAAAGAATAGTCAAATTGTAACCACAGAGGCTGAGATATCCTGACTTTTAGACCTTACTATAAGTCCTACAATTCCCATAATGCAATGCAATGAATCACATCTTTTGTTAGACCCTCCCTAATAAGTAAATGGTAGCATCTTTCAAACTCCACAAGTTTGTAACACAAGCTTTCAGTCAAAAATTGTAGTCTACACGCCGAATCTGAGAAAACCCTAATGACATCATCATGTTATTTTGTGACATCATCAGAGTTATCGTGTCAGACTTGTCAAAGGTTCTTGAGAGGACATCTACAGTTTTCACAGGCTCACTCGTACTGTACTGTAAAATCAGTTTAGTCCCTCAGACTGAAAGAGTTCTTGCTAGAGCCACCATTAAAAAAGAGAAGAAGAAAGACAAATGAGTGAACACAGAGACTAACTTCTAGCATTTATTTAGCAAGAAGTAGGAAATATTTTTAATTTCCAGCCCAGTATCCGTAGCAATTACTTTCATATGGGACGACTCCACACCTCACAATTTACATCCAATGCCAACGTCCAGTACCAATGCACAAAGCAGCGTGGCCTTTATGTAGAGAGGTCATCTCCAATAGCCAGACCTACATTATCTCCACAGCGCTAAAGAAAGGTCTGGCTCCACACTGTGTCATTCTGGTGTAGGGGGGAAAAATGCTCTGGCTTGTTCGCATTTCTTTAAACCAATCACAATCGTCTTGGGCGGTGCTAAGCTCAGGATGCAGCGACGGTGCCCTTGCAAAATAGATGGAGGAGTGGAAGCGGAGGAATGGAAGTGGAGGAGAATGCCGTGTGAGATATGCGGTCAATGGCAGGCTTGTACCCAGTGTTGAGAGTTACAAAGTAACTCATTAGAGTACTAAGATTCCTTTTTGTTTTAACGAGTAACGTAGCACGCTCATTTGTAATTCAAGTAATCGGTTATTTAGTTACGTTTTCAAATAAGCAATCTGTTAAAAGAATATCATAGTGAAATGCAAATTGTCCCCAGAAGATAAGCGTCTGCCAGTTGCAAAGAACACTACTTCAGATTTGAAGAAGCACTTGCATATACGCAGAGCTCCACAACACTGGTGGGTGGTGAGGAGAGAGCTGCTGTAAAGCTCTCACTCTGAGGAAAATTAACAAACTTGTGGTTTCTGGATACATGACACAGTGCCTGACAGAAAAACAAAACAAAAAAGAACATTTGCTGGCTATCTCGATGTAATAAAGAGCTGTAAAGGGGATATTCGTTCCTGCCTGCAGAGTCACAGATGCCATAAGGCTATGCAGTAGAGTCAATACATTCAAAGGTAGGCATATGGCAGGCTATGCATCCTATAACCAACATGGAATCATAAAGAGGTTTTCATTTTTAGTAAAGCAAAAGTACCCTAGTGAGTTACTTTTCTCAGTAGGTAATGCTTTAACGTAACAAGTTACTTCAAGTAGTGTTGTCCAACGCTGCTCATACACACAGTCTACATCCAGTGAGTCAGACTAGTAGAGAGGAGGAAAGGACTGGTCTAAATCACAGCTGAAAACAGGTTCTTGGTAGTCGGATATTTGGAAATGTAGAAACTCACTGACTGCAGTAGAAGATGAGACAAGTTAAAAAAAATAATAATAAAAATAGTTTGACCAAAACAGCAACACATCATGAGAAAACAACTGCTGTCATGTGCTGCACAGGATGAGGTGTGAGTGTGGAAGAGGATCTGAGGGAGGTTTGGGTCCAGTGTGTGTGTGTGATGAGGTGATGACTGAGCTCGCCACCCAGGCTCCAGGTCAGGCATCTTCAGACCAGCAGAGAGCAGAGGGAGATGAAGATGAGGAGGAGGAGGAGGAGGAGAAGGAGGAGGAGTGTGTTTACATGTTTAGATATCCCAGAGGCTCTCCAAAGGTCAACAGGTCGCCGAGCCACCCGGAAAGCCCCACTACATTCCTCACTGTAGCCCTGCATGTGTGTGGGTCAACCAGAGGCCATGCAGCCGTGTGGATGAGAGAGGCCTGGATGCTTTTGAAATGCATGAAGTTCCCTGGATGTTGTGTTGTGTCAAATGTTGTTTCTATAATCCACGAGGACAAAGACAGCCAGCTCCTTTTCCTCCTTCTATTTTCCCTCCTTTACTTCCTTCTCCTGCTGCAACCGTAGTGCAATCAATCATTTCTGGGCAATCAAACATTTTGTTTCCTTGACATATATATATATCACTGTTCTGCTGAGTCTATGTAATGTGCTGTGTCACCTTTCAAGCCAAATGCAGTGCCAAATGTAATCAAATGTGGGGACTCTGTGGTTCGGCTTCGGCAACAAAAGCACTTTGGTTTCTCTGAGTGTTGTGAGTTCCTAAACATAACCATGAGAAGTCTAATGATGCTGTAGTTGTTACGGGTATATATTATATTGCAAGATTGGATATTTCCCCAGAAGAAATAAAGCAACGGTGTTGTCAGTTTTCACTGTTCAGAATCAACATTTTGCGACGTGCCAAGTTTTTAACAAGATTTCTTTGTTTTGTTGATAAAAAAAAAGCATAAGATACTGGCAGCATATCTCTCAAAACTTGCAAATCGCAAATTAGAAGTATATAAACGTCCTTTCGAGGAGATAGGGATACCATTTTTTGCTTAATGGTGCCTATTCCCAAACATTATTTTAAATGAATCCAATAAACCATTTGACACACAGTTGCCTGCTTTGCCTAAATGGTAATCTAAACTCTCACGGAGACAAGCATTCCCTGTAACCCTTCCCTCAACGGCTCTGCTTTTTGGTAACCTGACAGAGCCGTGATATTGCAAAAAGACAAGGTGCTGTTGGGACTTTGTAGAGCACCAACATTATTTCTATGGCTCGACATTACCCCTGGAGAATGCCGAAGATTTGAGATGTTGCTTTCAAATGCTAGAAATGTGGCAGAAAATCTCTGTAATTTGTATCATATGGTGTAAAGAGTACATCATCAAGAGGGCAATTGCAGTGGATTGACAAAAGAATCTTTAATTGAGGTAGCTTAAAGTAGAAAAAGACAGACAGGAACATGATTAGTAGCGTCTCTAAGGCAGCAGAACTAATAAAACTCAGTCAGTCTGCTCTCATTTAAAAACAACAGACATCATTATATAAAAAAAAAAAACATCACACCAATTCACAGTCGAGGCCAGCCTTTAACCTGACAACATTACACATAGAAAGGGAATGTTTAGGAGTGAAACTACTCGCATATAGTCATTTTGTCAGGTTTTAAGTACCTGCAGCAACAAGAGAAGATGTCCACAGGGAAAACACCCCCTTCACATACACACTTTTTTTTCGCAAAATCTATAATCAATAACATTAAATGCATCCAATAATTTATTCTCATGGGGGAAGGGCGTCAGTAAAATATTATTTTTCCGATTCAGCAAAGAGACGTGTGTTCTAACAGGCTCAGCGTTTTCAGCCCCTGAGTCTAACTAACATGTTCAAGACACAATCCTTTTTTTTTTTCCAGCTTAATGTATTCAAGTCTGAAAATGTACCCTGTAGTCACATAGTGCAAAGGCCAGAGCTGCATGGGGTGAGACACAGAACAACACTTTACAACGTTCACAAATAAAACAATGTTAAAGGTTTTAAAAGTGGAACAAAATAGCTACAACCACATAAGACATAAGTGTGTGTTTTGCCATCAGAGGCTCCCTGCATTCCTGATCATAAGGCTCATTTTAATTAGGCTGGGCTCAGACTGGTACGTGGGTTTAAGGATGGACCACAGCTTTTCATATTATACAGAATTAATGAAAGGTTTTGCATGTTGAATTGTCATATCAACACATTAGTGTATCCCCGAGTTCCTTTCCACTGACATTGATCATGAAGGCTTTCAGTGGAGTTAAAGTGTCCCATAATGATCTAAAAAAATCTATGTCATGGGTTTTGTTTTTTCAAAAACTGTTGCAAAAATACAAAAAAAATGTACAGCATTTACTTTTTAATCAGCAGAAATTATGCATTATCCACCTTAAATAACCCAATACCAGTGAAACCCTGTAAATCAAACATCGTATAAAGATGGCAAAGTGCATCCCATCATCATCATCATCATCATCATCATCCTGTACATCAGACACAGTGTCCATCTATTGTCTTATGGTTATTAGTAGCTCCCCAATTAAGGAGACAATCTCAAAAATAATGCGTGTGTCCATTTAAACTTCAGGATTCTCAAAAAGTTTTTGTCCAACAATATATTCAGCAAATATTTCAGCACTACAACCAGCTTCTTCATCAGTAAAAGAAGACTAGTTTGAGAACATGGTCCCTGAAGACTTTGACTCTAAAAGTGGCATGGGTTTTTGATTATCCCAGAGCTAAGAAGTGTGATCCATCACGCTGTCAGGAAGTCACTTCACCAAAGGTCCAGTAAGGCAGCGGTTACAAACCTTTTTGTCTTTCGTCCCCTTAAAAGCAAAGTTTACCTCAAAGTTAAAGGTGCAGAATTTAAAATTCAGAGCATATCTGTGATGGAGGGATTGCCTCCACGGGGCTCTCAACATGGCGACGGCTAGCAGCTTATGGTGCTAACAGCACAAACAGTGCAAACAATGGCACCAGTGCTACCAGGCAGACACCCTTTAGCAACAGTATGTGATGAACCGGGCTTTCAACTAACTCCAATGTAAACCCACCCATGGCGTTAATAGACGGTTAGAGCATAGCGTGAGACTCCGTTCACGGCGGGAGGGAGGGAGCGGAGGTGGGCGGGTCAAACAAACACAAGACTTTCAACCAGAAGACCGCTGTTCATGTCTCGTGTGGAACTAAAAGTAACTTATTTTGTCACGTCAGTTGTTAGTCACATGACTCGTTAGTCCCGGTAGTCATATGAGTCGCTAGTCAGTGAAGTTAATGTCAACCACGACCGTTTCTTAACCCTACCTAAGTAGTTGTGTTGCCTAAACCTAACTTCCTGTGGAAACATAAGTTAATTTTGAAAAGACACTATACATGTAACGACCGTATATTGACACGCCGTCCCCGGTCCGCCTAAAAGTAACGCTAGAGGGGAACCCCGTGCGTCGGTCTCTGATGTCGAGGGGCGCTGACCAAGTGGCGGTATTTGACGTAATGTGAATGTGTTGCTGTAGCCTTTATCTTTAAACAGCAAATAGTTGTTTGCTGCTATATTAATGCTCAGAATTTTGGAATTTAGCACCTTTAACCACAGCAAAGGTTATGGCCTTACCAGGGACATTTATTGTGATCAGTTTAACCAGTGAGTCTGTTTACCTTCTCAGTTTGTTTCTTGTTAAAGGTTTTTAGAGGCCTCAAGAGGAAAAACATCAGTACTTTAATAAAGGAAGCCGGGAATCAATGAAAAAACATTTTTGTGTAATTTTTTTTTTTTCTTCCGTATCCCTTTAATTATGACCCTCCAGACTTGTTTGGGCCAAATGTGGTGGAGGGTATATGCGGGTACATGGAGTATACCCACCTCTTTTTCTGGCATTATACCCATCTATCAGCCAAAAAGCCACTGGAATATATAGGAGCGTATACCCACTTTGTCCTTTGTAACCTACCCTTCTCTACCTAGTAGTACACCCACTTTATCAACGACCACTACCACTGGTTCCATGCAACAATGTGGTGGTTTTGGTTTGGTTTGGAAGAACCTGCAGAGTTTGACTGGACAATGTCCCAGATAAGCGGTGGGTGGTGTATCTGAGTTTTTTTTTCCATTATTGTTATTTCTACAACTTTCTACTCCAGTTGAGGCATGTTGCATCGCCAGTCATCTTCCAAATGCCTCACAGTATAAAGTAGATCCCCTTTGTTAGACATTACATCAGTGCAGCTCTTGTAGTCAAAATATCAACTATGGGCAAACTGTGTATCCAGCTGTAGTGCTTTTTGACGTCGTAATAAGTCACTGGAGTTCATTGATTTGAAGGAATCATTTTTTTCCACTATAAAAAAACTAACCAAGCAGCAAATAAACCAGAACAGAACAGTTTTTTCTGGATCTCCATCTCCATGTAAAACTCCTTGAATGCAAAAGTCCAGGTGCTTGGTGGGTTTCAAAGGGAATTCTGGGACATGTAGGCAGTCAGTAACCAAAGCAGAAGTAGATGAGGCTGACTAGTGCATCAGCTGTTTCCTGAGCCAGTTCTGCAGAACCAGTCACGTCGCTCGCGCGCTGACTACGTCTCCGAGCTCGGGGACGCTCCCGGAGACGTGGAGGCGGAGGAGTGATCGGTGTCCTCCATCAGGTCTTTGCTGAAGCCCCCGTCGGTACCGTCGGTACCGGAGGAGGAGGAGGAAGAAGAGGAGGAAGGGCGAGCCGTAGCGGAGGCGCCCTCCCGCTCGCGCTTCTTCTGCTTCATGCGCCGATTCTGGAACCAGATCTTCACCTGCGTCTCGTTGAGCTCGAGCGTGGCGGCGATCTCCACCCGCCGCGCCCGCGTCAGGTACTTGCTGAAGTGGAACTCCTTCTCGAGCTCCGTGAGCTGCCTCGTGCTGAAGTTGGTGCGCATGGCGTTGTTGTGCGGGCCCGCGAGGCCGAAGTCGGACACTTTGACTGGAGAGGAGGAGAGAGGAGAGAGAGAGAGGCGGTTATTAGGAAACTTTTTTTATTGATATTATTAGTACATGTTATGTATGAATGATAATATAAAGAACACAAAGTATCACCTGTATATATTGAATATGTCCTTGTTTGGAAGCTGTTATTGTACCCGGCATGCACTTCACGTTCATTAGGCCTAAAGACCCTTTTCTTTTTTTCGTATCCTATTTGTTGTGTGACTTGATGTTCATGTCTTTATTTATTAATATTTATTTTTGTAAATATGTATTTATTTAGTGCTAATCGGGCTATTTAAATACAGACTACCATCATGCGTAATGTGTTTAATTATCTGTGCTGAGGTTATCTCCAAACCAAAAGTCCAGATTTTAGAACAAAATAAGTTTTAATATCTCAGGTTCGACAAGAGGAGAAAACAAAGGAGGGGTTATAGAAAGGGCTTGTGAACAGACGGATGGAGGGATGGAGAAGCATGGTTGGGGGGGGGGGGGGGGTGG
>CAKAMS010019218.1:0-12413 GCA_916701335.1 Sebastes itinus | reverse complement strand
TGGATGCAACAGGTATAGTTAGTCAATATTTTAAATTAAAGTTCAGTAACATCAGTGCAATAATCAAAATAATGCATTTAATGTATCTGTGACACAGTGCATTGATAATCTGAGGAAAATCAGTAGTAATCCTTTTGATTAATATGTAAATTATGTAATCTAACAGCACTTACTTTCACAACAAGTCAAGTAAAACTAGTATTTTATAATCAAATACATTTATTTAAGTACTGTACTTAAGTAAACTTTTGAAGTACTTGTACTTTACTTGTGTATTTATATTTCTGCTTCTCTCTAGATTCAGATTAAGAATACAAAATATAATCAACAAATATATATCTTTTTATAGATTTATTGTCATATCAGGGGAGAATTCACAAACTACCCAGCTTTATATAAAGCAACTGATATGAAATACTTTTACTTAAAACAATTCTAAATGCATGGCCATGTCTTTAACGTAAGTAAAAGTAAAATACCACAGTGTAGAAATACTGTTGTTACAAGTAAAAGTCATGAAAGTACAAAACTATTAGCATCAAAATATACTCAAAGTACCAAAAGTAATAGTACTCATTATGCAGATTTCAGAATGATATATATATATATAATATTACTGGATTATAATTATTGATGCATTAATGTGTTCATCACTTTAAGGTTGCAGCTGGTAAAGGTAGAGCTAATTCTAAATAATGTATAAACTGCTGGGTAGTTTAATCTATCTGTAGTTTAATCTGTAGTTTAATCAAAATCTGTGAAGTGATTTATTTCTCCAGCCTGCAGCGGAGACCATTGACACTTGAAACCAACGCCCTCTGTGAAAATGTCAGAGAGCTCAGTTTGGTGATGCAACGAGCGGCAGCATAGGACAAGGTTCACCAGCCTCCAGCTCGTTCTGCTCAAACTCACTCCATGTTGAGTAAATCTCTGTGTAGAGACACACTGTATTACTTCATATCACACCCAGGGCCTGTCGCAGCACGCCGTGTCTGTGTTTAACAGACTTCTAGTTGTAGACGGGGAGGCGTTGTGGCGTGAGCTGCTGGTCCAGAATCAAAATGGATGGAAAGGAAGGCGTTGCTGTAGAGACCCGGTAGTGTCTGACAGGAATCTGTTCAGACGCCAAAATCCAGCAGCAGAGGTCACGAACTGACTTCCTGTTGGAGAGGCATCGCTCAGCCTTCCTTCTTATCATATATCTCACTGTAGCATCATTTAATGTGATTTCTTCAGCACAACAGAAGATAAATAATCATATTGGTTGAGTTAATCTGTAATAAATGGAGCAAAAGAAACAATTTTTTTAGTCCGAAGCCGAGACACATGAATGGTTTAAAGCCTACCCCTCTGCTGCTAATAGAAAAAGTTAGTTATTTTAGATAACCGAGCGGAGATTGTGAGCTCTAACTAGGGCTGAAATTCGTAGTTGACTAACACTTTACATTGATTTAATGGATAGATCTGTAAAACTTGACTTTCTCCACAAAGAATCACACAAAAGCACCACTTTAAATCGTATGTTTAGCAGAGATGTGCTCATAAGTTTCTAGGAAATAAGATAAAAAAAACATAAAAAATGATTAATCGAATAAAGAAATCTTAGTCGACTAAGACCAAAACGACCGATTAGTCGACTAATCGGCTAACAGGGGGCAGCCCTAGTTCTAATCATACCCAATAGCTGTCTAGGTCAGAGGGAAAAACATCTAAAACTTTTAATTTATTGTTCTTTTGTGGTCTCAAGTTTACCATTAGCTAACCTGTGTTGTGAACAACTGCACTACTTTCAAGGTTTAAATCATCCAGTGAGCTCATTTCTGCAGCTCTCATCTTGTAAATGATGCAGCAAAACCTTCAACGATACGCAGATCCACCCTCAGAACATTGGCATGATGTAAGAGCGGAAAAATACTGCCGTTGTTAGATGGCACGGGAGCAGCTGAGCCACTAATTTGCTGACTGTTGGGTTTCAGGCTTCAGACAATGGATCGCTGTTATTATGGCTGAGTGTGTGTGTGTGTGTGTGCAGGCTGGTCTTGGCTGCATCCCAAGTGTCTTAAATGTCCTCGCTTCCATCGTTTCCTTGTGTCCCTCCCACCAGGGACGCAAGGAAACGATGCAAGGAAACGAGTCGACGCAAGTGAGGATGCAGTTTAAGACACTTGGGACGCAGCCTTCGTGTCTCAGTGCATCAGGTCCTCAGACGGAGGGAGGAGGGAGGAAGGAGGAGGAGAGATGAGGGAGGTGGTGGTTATGTAACTGGAGTACGAGGGATGCAGCATGTTCTCCTGAGCTGCCGGCGTGCATCGCTGCACGGCTGCTTGTGCAAACAGCTCAGCGGTCAAAGCAACGCAGAGTCTCTGATGCCGCCAGTCAGAAGTGTCTGAACGAGTCTGTGATGACCGTCTTTGTAATCATACAGTTCCCAGAATGCAATGCAGCAACAAAAGAAGCTGTTTGTTGTGTAAGACGTTAAATGGGTGGATATTGTTCCAAAATGGATCGATCGTGTAGGGGTGTAAGAAAATATCAATACACTTGAGTACTGTGATATAATGTCTTGTGATGCTGTATTGATTCTCAAAAACACTATATATTTTTAATTAATAGTTTACATGCAAAGATTTGTGGCTCAGATTGCACAAAAAGTAGTGCCATGACGTTGAATGTTACAGGGACTGTGATAAATGCAGATCCCAGATTGTATGCATGTGGTGTGTTCTTTATACTAGGACAGTTTTTCTAAAATTAGATTTAGCAATATATTGAATTGTAACCGCTCGCTGCACCATGCTATTTATAGTATTGCCAGATTCTTGCCAATACAGTACACAGCCCTAGTACAGTGGATGCACTCGCTCACAAATGAACATTAAAAAAACTCATTTTTGTGCAGATTTGCCAGTGTGTAAATCCTCCTTCCTTCACCCATTACTCCCAGTAGAAAAATGTTTTTCTTCCCTCTCTTTGGATGTATATTTTCACTTAAAGGGGTTTTATTTTAATCAACATGAACATGAACGGCTAACCATACAGTTTGGAGTGGTCAGAATATACTGTATATATTTTATGAGGTTTCACTTTTAATTTCTTAGACTACTTTATTTCACAGCTGAAGAACACCACAGAGGTGCGTTGTTTCTTTCTGGTAATTAATTTTTCTTCTCTTTCAGGGTTGACTTCAATGTTCCAATGAAGGACAAGCACATCACAAACAACCAGAGGTAAAGTCCATAAACTTAGATCAACTTTAGTTCTTGAACGTCGCAGCAAAAGGTCTTGTTTTATCTTTTCACACACAAACAAACAAAATCTACATTTATATGAATGTTTTTTAATCAATCAGATAAATGGATAAAATAGATTTATATTAGAAGCAGACGGTTTCTTCGAGGGAAGAGGTTGAAGGAAAGTGTTTGTTGGTTTTCAGGGTCAAGGCGGCTGTTCCCAGCATCCAACACTGCCTGGACAAAGGGGCCAAATCCGTGGTTCTGATGAGCCATCTGGGTCGCCCTGATGGAAACTTTGTGCCTGAGAAATACTCCCTGGAGCCCGTCGCCGCCGAGCTCAAGACGCTGCTGAAGAAGTTAGTTGATGGACTGGTTGTGGTTCACTGTTTGAAATACTTTATACACGTTATGCAAATCGACGATGATTTCCTCTGTGACTGTGCAGGGAAGTCACCTTCCTGAAGGACTGTGTGGGTGCGGATGTGGAAGCTGCCTGCGCCAACCCCGCCACCGGATCCGTCATCCTGCTGGAGAACCTCCGCTTCCACGTCGCTGAGGAGGGAAAGGGCAAAGACGCCTCTGGAAACAAGGTGAGTCAAGGTCTCCCAGCCTGTTCTGATTGAGAACGCAGGTGTTGATGTTTGTGCAGAATTTGGTGCAAATTTAAAACCTGTATCCTGTAAATATTACAACTTATATTCAGTCTCAGATCAATAGATTATCATGTAAGTCTGGATATATGGAGCTGGAGCTTGTGGATGGTTTTCCAGTTGGTCTTGGGACACATTTAGCAACACATGTTGTTAGCAGCCCGGTCTCTCAATCAAACTTAAAGAAGTACAATTATTATTCATACCCAACATACTAGAAGGACAAAAAGCATATAAATGGGTTGTTTTAGTGCTGAATCTGGCAGCACTGGGTGTCCTTTCTTTCTGCTGGATCACCTGGAGGAAAACGCTGAGTCACTCCAGCTGCAGCATCCGCCTGAAATAGCTGCGTCACCGTCCCATGATGTCACGGTCGGGAGGAGTGGTGCAGACACTCTGGCTTCTTTGCAATGGGAGTGCCGCAGTAGTCTGGCGACTTGTCCAGGGTGTAACCTGCCTTCGCCCGGTGTCAGCTCCACGACCCGGAATAGGATAAGCGGTTACAGATGATGGATAGTGGATGATGGATGGATGATGGATGATGGATGGATGATGGATGATGGATGAATGATGGATGGATGGATGAGAGTTCCACATTTTTACACTTTGCTACAAACGGCAGCAGCAACGTAACGAGATGCTGATCGTCTATTCTGCTCTAAGCGCTGCACGTCTTGTGCATGGTGCGACTGTCGACCGGGACGGACTGTCCTTAGTGCGGCCCAAGCGCGTCGTGCCCCCAGGGCGGGGCGTCAGGGGTCTGCGGTGATGTCTGCAACCCACCCGACCCGTCTTGAAACACGGACCAAGGAGTCTAACGCACGCGCGAGTCAGAGGGTGCAAGCAAAACCCCGTGGCGCAATGAAAGTGAGGGCCGGCGTGCCGGTTAGGTGGGATCCCGGCACCGCGGGGTCTTGCGCACCACCGGCCCGTCTCGACCACACCGTTGGGGAGTCGGAGCGTGAGCGCGTTCGATAGAACCCGAAAGACGGTGACGAGAGGTTAACGTCACGCTGCCGTGAAGTGGTATCGGTGCCGTTGTATCGGAGCCGTTGTGCGAGTACGAGTTCATGAGCACAGTATCGGACCCGATACCCGATACTGGTATCGGTGCATCCCTAGTTTAAACACGTGAAAAACAACTAAGATCAGTTTATTACGTTTTATTATCGGCTCTGAGGAACGCTCTTTCTGCCACTTCTTCAGCTTTCTGACTCTGTGACCGCTCCACTTTCATGCCCTCTGGAGGCAGCAAGGAAGACACGTTGACGCCCGAGTGTCGACCGTAACGACGTAACTTTCTCATTCATCGTGCTGAGATGCTGATGGTCTGTTATATAACCACAGATCCAGACTCAGGACGGTCCTCCTCACACATTGTATGACTGTTGGGTCTGCGACGGATCAGCAGCTTTGACCTGCTGACATTTCTCCTGAAGGTCACGGGGCTGTCCTGCTGGACGTGTTGCTTTTCCTGTCCTGAGAGGCCTGCTCGGTATGCAGCCTGTGTGGGTTGGTTTCTACTGTACTGCTGTACTGTATCAGACTTTATTTATAGTTCATTATACAAACACTTCTCAGACAGAGGCTGAAATAATCTCAGAAGTCCCAACTCCATGTGATAATTCTATACAGGGAATATGCAACAAATACAAGCGTGGCGTCCTTTCAGTCCTTTCTAACAAAGTAAAAGCACTGCACTGAATCTTTAATGTAGTGTAATCTGAAGGGGGGGGCTGTAGGAGGCAGTAATGAAGCGTGCAGCTCTCGTCTGACATTTCAACGACACTTGACCTTTTTTTCTGCCCTCCAGTCACACAGTCACGACCTTCAACCGTTAAAGGGCAGCAGGAACCCGATCCACAATGAACCGACTGACTGGCTCTCACACAGACACTCACATCCAACGTGTCATCAAACCATCACTGAAACTAAATGGAAATATTGCTTTTTATTGATTAACATCTTGAAGCCTTTAAAAAGATAGTTTCCTCCTGTTGTCGGCTCTGATAACCAGCAGCTATTACACAGCATTGTTGAATACTCGATTGTGATGTGTCAGTCCCGGCGTTCTACGGTCTTTTATTTCTTTATAACAGACCGTTGCTATGGATGCAGTTCTGATCTTGGTCTCTGGAGGACCGTTTTTGTGTCAAATTATTGATTTCTGACGTACGTAGCTGTGTAATAAGCGGGATAACGTACAGCTAGCGGGTCATTGGCGATGCGGCAACGCAAAGCTCGCTGTGCATTATCCCTTACTGATCCTCTGTGATGCACAAACAGAGACATGTTAACAGAAACCCAGACTACAGCCATTAAAGGCTTCTCCATCATCCTCTCTTCTTCTCTTACTCTTCCCTGTCGTTCCTGTCCCTTCAGACGAAGGCCTCCCAGGGAGATATCGACTCCTTCAGGGCGTCTCTGTCCAAACTGGGAGACGTTTACATCAACGACGCCTTCGGCACGGCTCACAGAGCCCACAGGTGAGACGGACGCTGATTAATGGAGGACTAGAAGCAGAGATATCTGTGATGAAGTGATGGTGATGGTGATGGTGATATCTCCGTCTGCTCCTCTTCCTCCTCTTCTCTCGCAGCTCCATGGTGGGAGTGAATCTGTCTCAGAAGGCTGCCGGCTTCCTCATGAAGAAGGAGCTGGACTACTTTGCCATGGCTCTGGAGAAACCTCAGAGGCCCTTCCTGGCCATCCTCGGAGGGTGAGAACACTTCATTTCATCAATTCATCATCAGGCTTGAACATATTGGCGGGCGTTCAGACTGTAAACAGTTTGAGTTACAGATCCCTGAATTATAAGACTTATCAGAAGCCAGACGTCTGCACAGAAGGTTTATAAAACCTTGGTGCAGGATTTTACAACTCTGGGAAGTTATCACGGCTGCAACTATTTCCTCTTTTGAAATACTTCATTCACGTTACAGAGTTATCTACCAGGGAATGTGCTCTTGCATGTATTTGATTTTGCACCGTAGTGTTTTGCACAATGATATCACGTTGCATTGGTTCAACTTTGCTAGAGCCCCCTGTGTGTCTGCACCAGGGTTGCACAGTTCTGCAAATATTCAAAGTGGAAACGGAGGGTGAAGCTGCTGTTACTGACGCTTTAAGTTTAACCAACTCTGCCGGGGGGCCTCATGTGGTGCTTTGGCCTCGTGTCAGAGTCCATTTTAAACCGGAGTGCATTGTGTAACTGTCACTCCTGCTCAGCGTCGAGCAGCGCAGCCAATCCCCTTCTTCTAGGTCACAAACATCGATCATTGGTGTTTAATGATCAGCCAGTGAGTGAAGAACGGCTGCAGAGTTCATTAGACAGCAGTGATAAACAGAAAAATCGTGTGTTTAAAGGCTGTAAGGTTGATCTGCGGCTACGATGTC
Source organism: Sebastes itinus (assembly GCA_916701335.1). NCBI lineage: Eukaryota > Metazoa > Chordata > Actinopteri > Perciformes > Sebastidae > Sebastes > Sebastes itinus. The sequence continues at coordinate 5,134 of CAKAMS010019218.1, read as the reverse complement.
CGTGTCCTAACTGAATGCAACGTGAGCAAGTAACAGTGATAAACTCAGTTTGGTTGCATTGTTTTCTATTGGTCAAGGACTAGCTGATTTGTGAGTTAGACATGAGGAGTTATCTTTCGGGATGTGATCGTGAGATCGGCATCAATGCTGTCTAGTCACCGTTTGCTGTTAGCAGCCGGTGAGCTCTCTATATGTGTGTTTCTTATCTATACTGATGTGTGCCTCCTCCTCTCTCTCTCTGTCTCTGTGTTTCAGAGCGAAGGTGAAAGATAAGATCCAGCTGATCAACAACATGCTGGACAAGGTTGACGAGATGATCATCGGCGGCGGGATGTCCTTCACCTTCCTCAAAGTCCTCAACAACATGGAGGTGAGGAGGACAAAAAAACAAACGATATGGAGACAAATATAGTCTGTAAATGTCACCACAAACTAAAGTCAAGTTCCCTCCTTTGTTTTGAGGTGGAAGCAGACATCTCAAGAGACTGATATCTCAAAACATGGACAAATAAAACTAAAATGATATCTGATATGGCGACAGTGAAGAGTGTGGAAATGTGTTCTTTTGTTCTTCGGGTTGAACCTTAAACTTTAAACAAACAAAAGCTTTTCTTTTCAAATCTTTTGTTATTTTACGAGGTCACATTTCGGTCGTGACACCGACAAAACAAAGTACCATTTATCTCTGAACGGCTTTTATACCGAACTACAGGAAATGAGTCCTAAAACACGGAAATGAGTTTGTTTAGCACTTCCTGTTCCCTCGTCTGGAAGTCAACGGGTTTGTAGTTAGATGTCTGAAATAAGGTCTGTGGTTAACACAAGCCGAAGAGATTTTAATGTTTTGTTCTCTCAACTAGAGATCTTTTGCTCCTAGATAAACCGGATATAACGAGATATTATATATAAAACATTTATTTAATTCCCCTCTTCCTCAGATCGGTACCTCCCTGTACGACGAGGAGGGCGCCGCCATCATCAAGGACCTGATGGCCAAAGCACAGAAGAACGGCGTCAAGATCACGCTGCCCGTCGACTTCGTCACCGCCGACAAGTTTGACGAGAAAGCCACCGTCGGTACCGCAACCGTCGCCGCTGGCATCCCCGCCGGCTGGATGGTGAGAGAAAAGAAGAAGAAGCTTTATCTTCTTATCTTATTATCCATCTTGCTTCTTGTTTTTGGTAATAACTTCTAACGTCTGCAGGGTTTGGACTGTGGACCAGAGAGCTCTAAGGCCTACGGCGAGGCGGTGGGCCGGGCCAAGCAGATCGTGTGGAACGGCCCGGTCGGCGTGTTTGAGTGGGACAACTTTGCCAAAGGGACGAAGAACCTGATGGACAAAGTGGTGGAGGTGACCAAATCAGGCTGCATCACAATCATCGGTAAGAAAGACGAAGTTCTCCACTGAATATTATATATATCAAAACGTGCGGAATGATCGGGAATGGTGTGCTAGGACTTTTCTGAGAGAATCGCGCAGCGGTTTCCGAAAAAATCATGCGAAATCGCGTTTTTTTGCTCCATAGGAATGAATGGCAAATTGACGTGAAGACAGTTAAAAAACACTCCTCTTTGGGGCCATATTTTAATGTAGAAACATGATTAAAAGTTTAAACGGGTCTCGAGACTTGGGACTTTATTGGGCCTAAAGGGCATTTTGATAGCTGGCACGGTTTTCACGAAATCGCAGTTTACGTTTTGTGAAATTTTCAGACCATAGAAGCACTTTTATGACATGTACTGTACGTCTCTGGTCAACTCCTATTATAAAATGTCTCACTGATGGTGCTTAGCAGTGGCCATCACCACGGCAACGTTTGATTGCTGCTAGACAGACAGCTGATTCACATTAGCCAATCGGAGCAGGCTGACTATCACACACACACACACACACACACACACACACACACAGAGGAAACTAGAGATTCACCTAGTTTTTCAAAATAAAAGCCCTCAACTCTTACTGTATGATAACAGGAAACTAAACACTCCTCACGGCCCCCCAATCACCATGGCAACCAGTGACAGACACACACGCAAGTTTCTAGTTTAAGACGTTGTAATAAACCTTTAAATCATGTATGGTTTGTGTTTGTGTCCAGGTGGAGGCGACACCGCCACCTGCTGCGCCAAGTGGAACACAGAAGACAAAGTCAGCCACGTTAGCACGGGAGGCGGCGCCAGTCTGGAGCTGCTGGAGGGTGAGTGACTGAAACATGATGCTCATTCATTCATTCATAATAAAAACACCAACAACATGAAGCTTAAATCATTACTGAAGTTGGATGCTGACTTTGTGTTCTCGCTCTGTTTCTCTCTTACAGGTAAAGTCCTGCCAGGTGTGGACGCACTGAGCAGCGTCTAAACTTCCAATCAGCCCACTGGTGTTTGTGTGAATGTGCGTGGAAGTGAGTGTGTGTGTGTGTGAGAGAGAGAGAGAGGTGGGTATCTACTCCTGAATACTCCTGAAACCTTAAAAAAACACACAAACACCTGCTTTACCAGACATTTAATCTACTATTCAATCAAGCATAGATTAACGTCCTTAACCTCAGATCATGTCGACGCTGTCTGTAACAAGTCCACTGAAGAAGTCAAACTGCTGGAAATAGGACTCATTAGATGAAATGCCTTGTTGAGGTGGAGGTTGTGTTTTTGCCCAGATGTTGACCTGCTGAATTAAACGGTTGAAACACATCAGATACGATGTTTTACTGTCACCTTTAGTCCGTTCACCCCTCAGATACTTCAACACCATCTCTTGTGTGAATGTTGCTGCGTCTTTTTGCCTAACCACCCATCGGGATCGTCACTGCACCACCCTCAGTGTGTGTGTGTGTGTGTGCACATACAGTATATATTAGATATATATATATAACGAAACGGTTTATGTGGTGTGTGTGTGTGTCTTTAAATGTGGTTGTTGGTTTCTGGGCGGGGAGACGTGGTGTCGCTGTCAGCTGATCTGTTCACATTAATAAAACCGTCTCTGTGTAAGAACCTTTCTGTCACCGTTTCCTCATTTTAAGTTCACAATTGGAGAATAACTCACAATATAATGGTGTCATAAACATGTTATTATGAAGAGCCATCAGTGACGGGCCGCGGTGGGATGTAAGTACATTTACTTTAGTACAAATCTGAGTGTTTTTATTCCACTTTGAACCGGCTTTAGAGACTTCTGGAGTTCTCTTGAATCTATTCATTTCATTATTTAGAATCTTTGGTCACAGAAATGTTATTAAATATGAATAGTAAAGTCCTAAATGTCATTTAATACTCAAAGTTCACAACAAATTCTTCAACATTTTCCATTTTGACATTCAGTAACACCAATGAGAAACAGCAGAACGTCTCTTCTATGTATTAGTTGTATTCTGTTTGTTGTTGGATTCATCACCACTATATGGCATCCTCAGCTTTCACACACAGTCAAGGTCCATGATCACTTTATTCACACAGCTGTTCACATCATCAGCACATGAAACACAGCAGGAATAAAAACAAACAACGTTCAGTGCAACACAACAGGAAGTTCAGAGGGCAGTAGGATGTCTTCTGGTGAATCAGCCGTTTTCATTCACATAATCCGGCTCATCTGTTACAAGAGAAGGAGAAAGAAGGGATAGTTATTTTAATATTATTTATATTTTATGTCCTTTAAATGACCTAACACAAAGGTCAGCAAGCTTTACTATCTAAAGAGACATTTTAGGCAAAAAAAAAAATCTGTCTGGAGCTGCAAAACATGTGATCATTGTGGTGAAGGTAACACAGTTTATAGTCTAAGTATATAGTATATAAGTCTAATGCAGCGAGGGCCAAAGAGACAATGTACTACGGAGTATTAGGGCCACATTGAGGGAAAACACATCTGAGATTTACAGAATAAAGTCACAATATAACGAAAAAAAGTTGCAATATTACGAGAATAAAGTCATAACTTTACGAGAAAAAAAGTCGTAAAAGTTTATAACATGACTTTATTCTCTAAATCTCAGATTTATTTTTTTTCCTCAATGTGGCCCTAATACTCCGTCGTACTGTCGTACCATAGACCTACAACAATGAGAAATAAAAATGAAAATGTAAACAAAAAACAGTTATTCATTTCCATTTTTATAAATCCACAGGGAGCCACTGGAGAGGAGCTGAAGAGACGCATGTGGCAGACCTCTAACCTCTGGGTTAAAGGAATAGTTATTTTATTATTATTTATATTTTATGTCCTTTAAACACACCAGAGCAACTTTTTTTTTTAGGGTTAAAAGATAATCTAAACCATTAATCAGTTTCAAAATATTTACAGATGAATTATTTTCTGATATAATGGATTAAAATAAATAAAACTATAGAATATACTGTACTTAATAAATAAATATTATTTATTGCATTTACCGTCTTCTTGCTCCTGCACAACTTGTTCTAGAAACTCCGCGTTCTCGTAGTCGTCGTCGTCGTCTGTTTGGTGAAACAACATCTGGTTATTTGTTATATTTTATTTTTTAATCTCAGCTTCAGTGTTTTGGTTCAATACCTGAACTCACCGTTATTAACTGGTGTGTCGATGTTGGCGTAGACACCTGGAGTCTGATCACCTATAAACACATAGAAAGAGAGCATGTAATGAATGTTAAAACTGGTGACTAAATTATTATTTAGTATTTAATTAGATGTAGTTTAAAGTTCAGACGCTCACCAGTTTCATTTTGATTTTGATACACGGTGATCGGGAGTGGAGCTCTATAAAACAATACACAAATATGACAATATGTTTTTAACCTTTTGTTCTGTGTGAAAATATATAAATGTTTATATATTAAAGGTTCATTTATTAGACGAATCCTAAACTCTTCAAGGCCTGAGCACCAGAGGATGCTACCTCTGTGGTTTGGCAAAGTTTAGGGACAAAACTAATTTATATAAAAGAGTAAATTAACACTAAATACACGTTTTTTAATTTTTAAATTACATAATAATAATCTAAGGATTCTGGTCCCAGTCTTAAATTATCATCGCTACTAAAATTATTTGTCTTTTTTGCAGAAAAAATCCACAAATTTGGCCATTAGACCAAAAACAGAGGAAAGAGGTACTTAAGATATTTTACTTTAGTAAAAATAGTAATACTAC